>JAVTVY010042610.1:0-18241 GCA_036873755.1 Hanleya hanleyi
ATGTTTCGTCCAACACTTCAGAGAAAGAGCGGAGTCAGTCTTTCTGGAACTAACCGGAAAAGGAATAGTTTTATCCAAATCGGGCACTCACTTTGTTTTAGCAGGGCTTAAATAACAGAACACCGGAAAATGGCAGATGGCATTTCCTAATACGACAACGGTTTACTTTCATATCGGGTTTTTGCATTATTCAGTCCGGCCTTTATTCATATACACGGAATAATATGCTTTGGTTAAGAGAGAAACCTATGAGTATCTAATGTATATCTCTTTGCCATGAAATACAGATGGAAGTTTTAATTTTTTTTGTTTTATCTCAATATTATTTACTCTATGTAGCTTCACATATTACATAACACAAATGGATACAACAAGGCTTTTGTGATTTCATTTCTATTTCTTGTGCTCTGATGAATCTTTGTGATAATTGGTCAAATAAATTGAATTGAATCGAACTAAGCTTCCGTTCGTGATGTCAGCTCAGTTGAAGGATGTCGTAGCAAGTTATGGGGCTAGTGCCTTAAAGTTACCTGGCCTGGGCTTTTGGGGACCAGTCAAGGTCCGGGGGGGGGGGGGGATTTTGGCTTCACCTAAATATTTTCTTACCCCTTTGAGCTGGGGACCTGAACTCATCACACTACCCTTTTGGGTCAAGTTTTACAGAAAATATTTAGAAAACCTTCACGACGGCCGATTTGATGTCTGAAGAAAGGCAGTTTTGGTCGAATTTTCTATTTGTCTTTTTCATTTCAAAGTTTTCTTCGCACTAACTTCATCATAAATCAATAAATAACAATCTGATGTGAAATAAAATAGCTTTTTTCACTTTTGCACGCATCACTTTTCTCGTATACCACATGAGTGCTATTTTGAATTTACCCATGATCTCCTGCTCGGGGGTTATGCACATAGGCTTAATACAAAGTCACAGTGTCGGGTCTCATCCGGAGTTAGACTAGAAAGTTTGATGGGGGTAGGGCCATAATTCTCCTCCCCCAGAGGGCTAACGGAATGGGTAGGGTTTACAAAATGGGCCGTCTTCGGGTATCTATTGTTCATACCTCTATGCTACTGAAACGCCGCCCGTAGTTCCGCCATTGTAGCCAGACAGATTATTTTTCTCCTTTGTTTCTTGACGCTTCCATGAAATACAAACCTAACCATGAAAAAGTAGCATGGTCTTAATTGTGCAATACTTGTACTTAGATTGATTAGATCTATATATACACCACATATGTACCTATGATAAGGTCTTTGTTCCCCGGGCGTTACAGGATTACCTAAACTACAACAACAGCGGAAGAAACCAGCCAGCCAGAGCTAAGTTTTGAATTCAATTTTTGCACCTAGACTAATATTTTCTATCACTAAAGTCACCCCTTACCAAATAACAACTAGCCCTGATCTAAACAAAAACAAATCAAACAATGGAAGCCTCCCAATCCACCGTAAAAACTCCTAAAAGGAAACTCTCAGAAATCAACACTGATCAAACCCCACCTTACAAAAAACACGCACCCGATCCCAAATCCCCAAGGAGTCTAGCAAATTTTATCGCCATCATTCATAGTTTAACTCAACTGAGAGCATGTAAATTCCCAAAGGCCAAGGTAGCAAACGATCTCAAAAAATGTGCTGGTGACGTACACCAAGTCTTTGAACTCCCGGGTGGTGATCTGAAAGTCCACTGCAAATCACAAACTCAGTTCGACAAATTACTACGTTTAGACCTACTAGCAGATAAACCTGTCTCGATGAAACAATTCAAACAGCGTAGAGAGCAATGCAAAGGAGTAATTTATGGAATTGACCTGAACATCAAGCTAGAGGATATCAAGCAAAAACTTTCGGATCAAAATGTCATATACGCTAAAAGATTACAGAAAAATAAGAACGATACCACTAGTGTTATGTTAGTATTCAAAGGATCAAAACTTCCAGAAACTATTCGGCTCTGGGTACACAATGTTACAGTGAAACCTTTTTACGATACCCCTAAGCGTTGTTTTCAATGTCAAAAGTTTGGACATCTTCAAAATTTCTGTAAATCGCAAGTTGTTTGTCCCAAATGCGCAGGAAATCACACATATGATCTTTGTTCGGAACTCAAAATTACCTGTGCCAATTGTAAAGCAAATCACTCAGCAGGATATAAGGGCTGCCCAGCTTACAAAACTGCCCGCACAGTGGAGTTCGTAAAAGCAAACAAAGGCATTTCATACTCACAGGCAGTAAAAGAAACCAAACTCAACCAAAACATAAGTCTAACAATGGCACATAGGAGAACAAACGTGAGTGAAACACTAGCTACACCTGTCTCAGCCAAACCTGAAGAAACAATAGAAATAAAAGACAATGAGACGGAAACTGAAAGAATTTCAATGACTGAACTTGACCTTCTAGGTTTCATAACGTTAGCGATAAACTCAGTTACCGACTCCAATCAGCCCAAGCTAAATAAAAAAGAAAAAAACCTTAATCATAGCTAAAATAGGCCAAGATTTCTTTAACTGGAATTTCAAATATGAAGAAATTATAGATTGAGGACTGCACCCGAAATATAAAAAGGAAACTTCCACACCTCTCAGAACACCCAATACCCATAATACCTCGGTATAAATGCATGCACTACCTTTAACCTTATACCCATAGTACTCAAACAATCTATAAACTTCAATATAAATAAATTATCAATACTACAATGGAATGCAAATGGCATTGCAAAACACGGAGACAATCTTAGTAAATGAAATAAGCCCTGACATCATATGTATACAAGAAACATTTCTTAAAGGAATAGAAAACATATGGTCAAAGTATATTCCATGCGGAAGAGTAATGCCCCCAGTGTCCAAAAACCATAACGGTGATTTTTTGCGATTTTTTCCAACTGAAATAAAAACTCTGAAAGACGCGAAAAAGGCTGCAAATCGACAGGACATAGTCGCCGCCATTGTTAAATTTAGGCTGAATTTGAGCCAATCAGAAAATTCGGATTATTTTGTGCGCTCTGCGCGTGACGTCACTTGGCTCCAAGATTCTCGCTGTTAAAACAGAATAACATGCCGGTATAGTTCAGATTTCCGCAGTGTCTGAAACGACCTGAGAGTATTTATGCAGGGATTTTAATTAGAAGACAAGTTTGTGTGTTTGTACGAGTATTTCACAAATACCCTGTCAATATGTCACAATGCGTGGCGTTTGGGTGTTTCAACAGGGCTGACAGTGACAGTAGGCCGAACAATATTCCGATTGACGTTTCATTTCACCGATTTCCATTGCGTAAGCCCGACTTGCTGAAGCAGTGGGAACATAACATCAGTCGACAGGGCTTCAAACCGACGAAGAACTCAAGACTTTGTTCCGCGCACTTTTCACCAAATTGTTTTAAGGAAGATGCTTATGCAAAATATGGAATCCATCCCGAGGGAACGCAGAAAAGATTGCTGAAAGAAGACGCTGTGCCAACTGAGTTTGTGCATCGTCACGCTCACAAATCAAAACGAGTGTCAACAGTTGCCAGGTTGGAAAAGCGAGAACAGCAAAGAAAGATCGGGGAGGTATTGTGTTCAAGTTATTTATATTATTGGTGATCTAGGCCTATGGCTGTCCACAAAAAGAAACATATTTTCGTAATTGGGTGATTACCGCGGGTCCAGTTTTCAACATACATTTGAGTGGGTAGTTGTTGCTGTTTCTTAGGGTATTTGCGGGTACTTTCTGGATCAACTCTATTCGAGACGGCTGATCCTTATTCACCGATCACTGCGGGGAGTAACGAGGTGAATCTTAACAGGGGATTAGATAGCACATTGGAAGACATTTCATCATAAACTGTGGTTCAAAAACTTTTAGTATGTCAAAACGGTCCCTATTCCCTAAACCATGCTTTAATTTCATGACTTTTATCTTTGATGTTTTTTAATTGTTGACAGTTTTCTGACATGGCTCTATTCAACTCAATGTTAAGTTTCACCGTGCTGCTTCATCAAGTGTGAGGATGTGTGCTCCCTCAAATTGGAGATGTGGCATGATTTCTACACCTTAGTTAACTTTTTGTTATGCATTGGTTGACTGGGTTATGGCAAACAAAAAGACATTAGGTACCGGTAGTGAGGTGGGGGGGAGGGTAGGCTTCACGTTATTCAAAATCTCAATATCACAGGTGCTGTGACTTATTATCGGTACTAAACAGCTAAATGCATATGTCCTCCTCAAACCACCAATTTTGTGTTGATATTTTTCTGCACGCAGCATGATGTTTCTTCCTAAATTTCAGTTACTGTCAGAGTCCTCCCAGAAGGAGATAACTGTGTGTCGGGAATCTACAAGCGATAGTAGCACTACAGCAGTTCCAAAACTGGTAAATTCATTTGGAACTGTTTATTCTTTAAACTGGGTATTTTCCAATAGATTGCGATATTGAGATTTTATCCATATGTTTTAGGGGTTTGGGGGGGGGGGGGTTACAGTGTAATATAACCATTTCTCATAGTAAGTTATCTCTAGCATAAAGGAATTTAAATTTTTACATCATTAATCTTTCGAAGATTATTCCATTTGTTAAATGAAGCAATAATCTTCAATAGTTTTACTGTCTGGAGCTTTCTGCCTGGAAATATAAAATTTGATTATATCGTTTTTGTTGTTTTGAAGATTGGCCCCTCTAGGGCCAAGAAGAGGAAAGCTGCTGCTGAAACGGTTACTAGGGCAATGGTCGAATTGGAACACGAGAGCACAGAGGGCACGGTGTTTACCGAACCAGAGTCACATGTACACCCCCAGACACCCACATCTGTATCAAGACAGCAGGTATCTCAACCGTCAGAACAATACAGCTCATCTCATTTTGGTCAATCTGCCAGCGAGATACCAAAATTTTCTAATTTTAGTTTCTGTATAAGTAGGTTACATTTTTTTATCATACTCTTTTTGAGGCATGAGTAGTAAGTTTACTCAAATCATTTTTTTTTATCATTTTTCTGTGATAAACCACTGTTTATGCTGCCGTGAATCCCATTTCAAGCTCACAAATACTGGTATGTGTAGAGTCTCATTGTCTAATGAAGTTTTATAATTTTCTATTTCAGTCTGCTATTCCTCAGCTATCATCTCTGTATGGTACTCCGCGGCGAACAGGGAGAGATCACCCTTATGCAAATAGACCTCTGCGTTCTTGTGCCACTCAGACTACATGGAACAGCACTGTCGAGCAGGAAGTGTTCATTGATGAGTCAGAGTCAAGTTCTCCAATTCAGTCACCATCGCGCTCGAAGTTTGGTGGAGAGATAACAGATGAAGAACAACTCGCGGAATATTTGCCATCAACGGACAGCAGTGAATCAAGCAGTGCAGAGAAGTCTGGAACTTTCGACCCCTGTAAAATGAAAAAGTATATTGTGTTTGAGGAAAATCTGAAAGATCTTCACAAATTCTGTAAGGAATGTGGCAGTCCAGTCACAAAATCTTCCAAGTTCACGAGAGGTTCGATGGTCGGTTTCAAGATTTCCTGCCACAGTGGTCACTCATATGTCTGGCATTCCCAGCCTCTTGATAGGAAGCAGCCAATGGGCAATTTGCTCATTGCAGCTGCAATATTGACTAGTGGGAGCACCTATTCCAAAATAAGTGCTTTCGCTGACATGCTGAACCTCCTGTTGTTCTCGAAGACTGTGTATAATAAAGTACAAAAACAAAGCATTCTGCCAGTGATACAGGAATGTTGGGAGGAGGAAAGAAGAAAGGCTACAGAAGAAGTTAAGCGAATAGGATCTGTGGTGCTTGCGGGAGATGGGCGTTGTGACAGTCCTGGCCACACTGCCAAATATGGCTCTTACACTCTCATGCATACAGATGGGGATGGGAAATCTGGCACAAGAAAGATACGCCAGGAAAAAATACGCCATATAGACAAGACAGACTAAACGGCCCAAAGGGAGGCAACCTGATACTAGTTAAGGAAGAATTCATACAGCTAGAATTAGACAAGAGCCCAGACAGTGAAGACCTCGAATGGCAAGCTATACGGGTGTTCCAAAATAATAAACCTATAAATATAGTGAACCTGTACTCCCCTAGCACTCTAAAAACAATATCACAAAAAGAACTTAACAAAATCACCCAAAAATATGACTCGCCAATTATAATCTGCGGAGATTACAATAGCCATAATCCAATCTGTGACGAAACCTGCACCACGTCAGATGATAGGGGTAAATCAGTAGAAAAATGGTTAGATGATAATAACCTCGTATTCCTGAATTCAGGAGACGGGACGAGAATAGATATGCGAACCGGTAAACTCACTGCAATTGACCTGACAATAGTCTCTCCCGAACTAGCAGTTAAATCAGAATGGGCAGTTTTACCAGATACACTAGACAGCGACCACTTTCCAATCCTAACTAAATTTAGCATGAAACCAGATTTTGAAAAGACAGACCCTCTCCCACGCTTCCAATACTCCAAGGCAGACTGGGAAAGCTTCCAAAACGATTGCCAAAGTCTAATTCATGACGATATACTTAGTGAGTGAGTGAGTGAGTAGGATTTAACGTCGTTTTCAACATTGTTTCAGTCATATCACGACGGTGCCTACATGTGCCAGAACACGAGAGTGTCCACAGTTCCTATTATTCTGGACACTGATCAGCCCAGTCAGTACAGCACCCGGTCACCCATCCAAGTATTGCCCGAGCTCAACGCTGCTTAACTTCGGTGATCTGACGAGAACCGGTGTGCCCAACGTGATGCGCCGTACCCTCGATATACTTAGTAAGGATATAGAGACTTTCAATGAAAATATAACCAGCAAACTTCTAAACACAGCACAAAGACATATTCCAGTTATGAATAAGCGGCCCAACAAAAATCCAGTGCCTTGGTGGGACCAAGAGTGTGGAAAGAACATCGCGGCAAAGAAAAAAACACTCAGAAAATTCAAAAAAAGTCGGCTCCAGAGTGATCATGAAAGATATAAGGAACTGAAAAGAATAGCAGAAAAAAGCGTCAAAGAAGCCAAATCAAGATGCTGGGAAGATTTTTGCAACACTATAGATACGAAAACTAACTCAAAGAAAGTATGGAATAAAATAAAAAGCATTCAAGGGAAAGCAACTAACACAATACCTGTACTAAACAAAACAAAGATAACTAATCTCGAAAAGGCAGAATATCTTGCTGAATCATTCGCATCAAACAGTAGCGATAGCAATCTGAAACTAGAATTCAGAAAAGTCAAACAAGAAACGATCCTGGAAAATGACACAAATGATTATATAGAAAACTACCTTAACGGAGACTTTAATATCAATGAATACAGAAAAGCTTTACACTCTAAAAAAGAAAGTTCACCCGGCGAAGACAAACTAGGGTATACAATCCTAAAGCACCTACCAAACGACACCCAGGAACTAATTCTAAAACTAATTAATGTGAGCTGGAAGACCAAACAACTCCCGAATAAATGGAAATCATCTAGTGTCATCCCAATACCAAAACCTGGTAAAGATCCATCAGACAGTAAGTCATATAGGCCTATTTCACTCACGCCAAATTTATGCAAAATTATGGAAACCATGGTCAAAAATATACTTGAATATCACCTGGAAAGCAACAACCTGTTAAACAAAACACAAATCGGTTTTCGGAAAAAAAGAAGTACTTTAGACCACATAGCAAGACTCCAACACTCAATCAACAAGCAGCCAGAGGATGCTAGGTCCCCCGCCAAAATGGCAGCAATATTTATAAGCGCTGTCGGTTTCAGAAGATATTCATGAGGATGGCAACAGCTACTTCACAGGCGTAAGAAACAGAGGGGTCT
Source organism: Hanleya hanleyi (assembly GCA_036873755.1). Taxonomy (NCBI): domain Eukaryota; kingdom Metazoa; phylum Mollusca; class Polyplacophora; order Lepidopleurida; family Hanleyidae; genus Hanleya; species Hanleya hanleyi. Next base: position 7,826 of record JAVTVY010042610.1, read on the forward strand.
TTCCACCTTCCCAGGTTTTGAGATCAACTCCGAATGGCTGTCGACTGAATGTTGATTGCTACTGTAATATATTTTCTTTACCATGTAGCATGAAAATTATGTAACCGAAATGCAACCCCAAGAGACAATTCATGGCATATTATCTGCAAACTAAATTTGACAAGAATATGAAGGCATCCTCAACCTATTGCCCAGAAACCAAATTTAGACTTTGCCACAACGAGTCACCACCTGTAGGTGCAAGCAGGCAAAGCACAATCCCAAATAACATCTCATGTCATGGTATCGGCATATGAACTTTGAGACTCTGAAGAGGGGTCCTCAAGTTATTGCCGGCACTAGATGCCCACCGGTGTTCATGTTATTTGGGGCGGGTCACATATGAATACAAAATTTGAGAATAATCTGATGAGCAGTTGCCAAATTATTGCCCGGAAACAAATTTTTCCACCAGGAGACGCCACCTGTAGGCAGAAGCGGGAAAAATACAATCCCAAGGAACATGGTATCGTGGGGACATCTGCATACCAAATTTGAGAAGAATCCGATGAGGGTCCTCAAGTTATTGCCCAGAAACCAAATTTAGACTTTGACACCAGGTGACGCCACCTCTAGGCGCAAGTCAGTGAAATGCATTATCAAGCGACATCTTATGTCACGGTACATTCATACAAAATTTGAGAAGAATCCGATGGTCAGTTCTCAAGTTATTACCCGGAAACGAATTTGTGATGTTGCCACCAGGTGGCGCCACCTGTGAGTGCAAGTGAGCGAAAGGCAATCCCAAGCAACAGCTCCTGGCATGGTAAATGCATGCCAAATTTGAGAAGAATCCGATGAGCCGCAACGTTTCTCATGTTACCCAGAAAGGTACATATGTAGGATATTTCAAAGAAATTCGACCAAGTGTTTCTATGTTATCACTTGCAGCATGGAATAATGGAATGAACTCTAGTGGCGCCACCTCCGGGTGGATTTTGCTGAAACGCATCACCAACGGTGTTTTGTCGCAGGGAATGCATTTACCAAATTTCGAAGAAATCCGACAAATTGTTCGAAAGTTATCGCTCGCGAAGGATTTGAACAAACATGAACGGACATGCATTAAAGATTGGAACAAGACCCAGTGGCGCCACCTACAGGCGGATCTTGCTGAAACGTAATACCAGCGACGTCTTGTCGCAAAGAATGCAGATGCCAAATTTCGGAGGAATCCGACAAAGCATTTAGGAGTTATCGCTTACGCAGTATTTGCACGGACATGCACTAAATATTGGAACAAGACCCAGAGGCGCCACCTACACGCGGATCTTGCTGAAACGTAATACCAACAGACGTCTTGTCGCAAAGAATGCAGATGCCAAATTTCGGAGGAATCCGACAAAGCAGTTAGGAGTTATCGCTTATGAAGCATTTGCACGAACATCCACTAAAGATTGGAACAAGACCCAGTGGCGCCACCTACAGGCGGATCTTGCTGAAACGTAATACCAACAGACGTCTTGTCGCAAAGAATGCAGATGCCAAATTTCGGAGGAATCCGACAAAGCATTTAGGAGTTATCGCTTACGCAGTATTTGCACGGACATGCACTAAATATTGGAACAAGACCCAGTGGCGCCACCTACAGGCGGATCTTGCTGAAACGTAATACCAAGAGACGTCTTGTCGCAAAGAATGCAGGTGCCAAATTTCGGAGGAATCCGACAAAGCATTTAGAAGTTATTGCTTACGAAGTATTTGCACGGACATGTCCGTGCATGCACGGACACATAGAAGCAAGACCCCAGTGGCGCCACCTACAGGCGAATCTTGCTGAAACGTAATACCAAGAGACGTCTTGTCGCAAAGAATGCAGATGCCAAATTTCGGATGAATCCGACAAAGCATTTAGAAGTTATTGCTTACGAAGTATTTGCACGGACATGTCCGTGCATGCACGGACACATAGAAGCAAGAACCATTTTAAAGTCCCCGGCCGCGTTGCGGCGGGGGACAAAAAGGGTAATGCCAAACACCAATATACATTAGGCATTTTCTTGGATATAGAAAAGGCATTTGACCTTGTATGGCAGGACGGGATTATCACCCAATTAAACAACCTAGGAATTAAGGGCAGGATACAACACTGGATAAAAAAAAATCTTCATGACCGAAACTTCAAAGTTCGTATTGGTAACACCATATCCATGGACCATCAGCTAGATAACGGCACCCCACAGGGCAGCGTCATAAGCCCCACCCTTTTTAACATCCTGATTAATGGCCTGGTCGACGAAATTGACACAAAACATCCTGAAATTGAACAATCACTTTTTGCTGACGATGCTGCCATGTGGAAATCTGCTGGCTCGATAAAAAAATTAACAAGTATAATGCAAAAGGTACTAAATACAGTTAGCGACTGGGCCGATAAATGGGGATTCAAATTTTCAGCTGTCAAAACTACTGGTGTGCTATTCTCAAATAAACAAAACACAGACATCACGCTATCACTAGGAGGCCAGAAAATCGAGTTTAAGAATAGTGTCAAATACCTATGTATGATCTTCGACCGAAAACTCACTTGGAAAGACCACATCGACCAATTAATTATTCGGTGTAACAAAGACCTGAACCTTATGAGGTGCGTATCGGGTACCAACTGGGGGGCCAATAAACATAGCTTAATCAAATTATATCAAACACTCATCAGATCCAAAATAGACTATGGTTCAATCGCCTACCAATCAGCATGCAAGACCCATTTAAAAAGAATAGACAGCATTCAGTATTCGGCCTTAAAAATAGCCACCGGGGCGTTCAAAGGAACTCCTTTATGTAGTCTACAAATAGAAACTAATGAAAAACCCTTACATTTAAGACGAGAAGAGCTGTCAATGAAATATGCAGGGAAAACAATAGCCAAGGGCGAAAACCACCCATGCCACAACATTTTTGGCCCAAAAACCGAATACGAATACCTAAAAACGGAATGGGGAAAAGACTCCGCACCACTCGGTTACACGATAGAACGATTATTCCAAGAACACGGCATTCCTATCTCTTGTATCTCTGACACTGACAAGGTCAATAGACCACCATGACAACTAATCACACCTCACGTGGACACGAATATACATAGCTACATCACCAAACAGGACAACCCAGAGCATATAAGGGTCACTGCCCTCGAATATATTGACACACATTGGAAAAATCGCTTGAAAATATATGCAGACGGCTCCAAAAACACAAGTCACAATACAGGTTCTGCATTCGTTATACCAGAACTCGACATTCACCAAGGTTTCAAACTACCAGACAATATGTCTGTATACACCACTGAATTAGTCGCCATAATCAAGGCCCTCGAATGGGTTCTTCAGAACCGACCAGTTTCCACCGTTATTCTTAGCGATTCCTTAAGCGGACTGGTATCTATAGCGGACTCCAAATCCGACAGCAGACCTGACCTCATACACGAAATAGAAATTTTATGTACACAAATACGAGACAATGACATTGACGCCATTTTAGCTTGGATTCCCGCCCACGTGGACGTTAGGGGAAACGAAGCCGCCGATAGGACAGCCAAAGACAGCCTCACCAAAACTGCACCTGACGTGCATATAGGACTAGGAACCAAAGAACTGAATTCTATCATTAAAACCAGAATAGATAGTAAATGGGAAAAGGAATGGAACGAAGAAAACCGAGGTAGATGGCTACATAGTATTCTAGATAAGGGGAAAAGACGGAGTTGTGGATTCCAGCTAGACAGTAAACGTGACGACCGCATCATCACAAGATTAAGACTAGACAAAACAGGACTAAAACCACACCACTCTAAACTAATAAAAAACACATCACCACTATGCACCTCATGCAACAACGAAGAAGAAACGATAGAACATTTTATACTCAAATGCCCAAAACATGACACCTATCGCCGCACACTGGAAAACGAGCTCAAAAACTTAAATGTCCCTCTGTCGTTGGCTTCCATATTAAATCCTAAACCTCCTCTTATACACAAGGTATATTCCACCTTACTAGCTTACATCAAATCGACTGACTATTACTCTACCATTTAATATTATATGGTTACACCAAGAAACCAAAGACCAAATTTAAATAAATGTAGCACGCTTAGAGTCAAAACTATATTACAGGGGCGGAAATAAGGGTCAGTGATCAGAAATGACTGATCAAATTTGGACACTAACCAATCAAAATGCCATAGCAAAAACATAGACAAATTCATTGATCAAATTAAAAGCTCCTAATAATGAGCACCGATCAAATTGTGTTCCCTTATTTCCAACCCTCTTTAACGAATGTTAACCGTCCGGTTTTCTAGCAGGGGCAGAAGACTCGAGGTTATATCAAACATTCACAATCGGCTTTAATTATAATAATATTTTTATTTATAATAATTAGTGACTTATTAACTGATTTATTTATGTACCTAATTAGTTATTGCTATTGACCATGTGTGACTTAGATCACGATAGTGCCTGTCGGTGGCAAAAAATAACACCAGAAAGCAAGAAACTACAAACTCTTCTATTCTTTGTAATACAGGCACAGCACACTGAAGAGCACAGACGAGTAAGACCAGCCATGAAACAGAACACCGATGACGACAAAAATTATTAAACAGCACCGTGACTGACAACACCCCAGAAACCATCCTGACCTAGCCATTTCAGTGGAATCTTAAAACCCACACCTTGACCACGGTGGAAATGGAAACAAGAACAGCTTCTACATCCAAACCAAATCGAACAATGCCTACCACAACCACGGACATATTGAAACCATACTCACTGAAAACAACACAGATCAGATGTGCCACACCTGAGATGCCACCGATGTAACGATTGTCTAATGCCAATATGATCCTTTGACTTTCACCAATATAGGATGTAGACCTGCCATCCTGTACCCCAATACTCATTCCAAGCAATTGTTACAGGCACAGATTTCTGGAAGAACCCGCCTATGGTTCTCCCAGTTTTTTTCTGGACGGCTTTGTGTGTACAGAGGGGTACAAAGACAAAGGAATCACCCACGCGACTACAATATACAGTGAACACATACTTACCAATATAACCAAATCAAAAACCAACCGATGAACCTGTACAGAGACAATTCTTCTATTCTATTTATATCTCCATCCGCACATTTATTATTATTTACTTATTTATTTATTTATATATTTATTCAATTATTTATGTGTTTATTTGATAATACAGCGCTTGTAAACATCTTTAACAAACTAAGAAATGTAACGTGTAATTAAAATAAAACATTGAGTTGATGGGCTGCGAAATCCGTACGGGAAGCGGCCCTTAAACTGCAATTTCAATCAAACTATGATAAGTTCACTCAGCTCCTTTTTCGCAACTTTGATGCTTTGAGATAGGTAATGGCTTAGTGACGTTGGAGAGTTTCAAAAGACTAATTATTGAAGTGTTTCACATACAAGAGAGTTTACCTTTGTTGAAGCAGAGTGCCTCGCCTAGCAACACTCAAATCAATGAAAAGATAAAATATCCCTCGATAAAATTCTCCCTTCATCCACCTGAATCATAACGTGTCGACTGGGCTCCAGTCCGCGCTGTCCTCTTCGGACCGCTCCGGAGTTCTAGCTTCGGGCAAACTCGGCTCGAGACAGTTCTCATCGGAACTAGCCGGAGATCATGCCATGAGAGATCACGCCATCTCATGGCATATACGGCCCGTTTCGGCCCCGAGTGATAGCTACCTCTACAACACCCTTCACTGTTTTTTTTAGGCGAAGATCTTAATGCTAGATCCCTTCCCTGTCCCAGGAAATGACAGTACCAGAGCTGCCAACAATTGCTAAAATACAAGACTAAGAAGTAAATTCTTCATCTTATATCACATGTATCAATATCTGTAACATGCAATGTACAAACGTACACTGCTCCCTAAAAATTCCCAACTTCAATAAAATGGTAACCATCCATATAGTCCAGCCCCGTTAACAGACTGTCTAGGCCTATGACTATTCCCAAATCCACAAAACAAATCTCTCTGTGGTGGTCAGTCTCACTGGAACTGATCACTTTAGTTTTGAAACGTACAATCCGCAGGCCAGCCTGCCAGCTACATGGACGCAAGAAATAAAAAAAACACCATCCAACACAGGACTGCAACAAGCGTCCGAACCACCAGTTGCCCAGGCAGTAAATTACGCTCCCCATTCTCCCTCCCTAAATAATTTCAAGGCTCGTCTCCACCAGCGTCCAACAATTCCCAATGGACGAGAACATGTAAGAGAGCATGAGATTGGGCCATTAATTATCCTTCCTTGTTAAGACGACAGTGTAAAAACGACACTTTGAAAGATATGTATATTATATAGTTTGTCTCGATAGGGGCATTATCCCCTTCCATAAGACGACGGTGTTAAAACGACACATGTGAGGTACCTGGACTATTCTCCTCCCAGGACGATTTTCTATAACGACACTCTATAACGACACTTTCACCGAATCATCTAAGTGCAGCCATGCTTATATTGTCAGGGTCATTCTTACTTGTAAGATGAGAACGATAGTCTAAAAACGACACTTTGAAAGCAATGTATATTTTTTAAAGCGACAGTCTATAAGCGACACTTCATCAGATATGTTTATTTCATAAAGCGAGTCTATAAACAACACTTCATCAGATATGTATATTTAATAAAGCGACAGTCTAAAAACGACATTATTTCTCTATACTTTCCATGATGGCACAGTGTATGGACACTCACCTTGAAAGACGACAGTGTAAAAACGACACTTTGAAAGATATGCATGTATATTATGTAGTTTGTCTCGATAGGGGCATTACCCCCTTCCATAAGACGACAGTGTTAAAACGACACATGTGAGGTACCAGGACTATTCTCGTCCCAGGACGATTTTCTATAACGACACTCTAAAACGACACTTTCACAGAATCATCTAAGAACAGCCATGCTTAAAAATATTGTCAGGGCCATTCTTACTTGTAAGATGACGACAGTCTAAAAACGACACTTTGAAAGCGATGTATATTTTTTAAAGCGACACTTAATCAGATATGTATATTTGATAGAGCGACAGTCTATAAATGACATTATTTCTCTACGCTTTCCATGATGGCACAGTGTATGGACACTCACATTAAATGGAATATAACAGAGATACTCTCAAATATTGTCAGGCTTCACTTATACCCCTACGGTGGCTCATAAGGGACATGCAATATTTTTTTAGTTTTATATTTATTTTCTTTACTTTTACATTATTTTTTTATTTTTCGACTTTCCACCCTCCCCGAAATTACTTTTCACCCTCCCCGAAATTATTTTCCACTTTCCACCCTCCCCGAAATTACTTTCCACCCTCCCCGAAATTACTTTCCAAACTCCCCGAAACTACTTTCCACCCTCCCCGAAACTACTTTCCACCCTCCCCGAAATTACTTTTCACCTGCCCTACACAAAATCTACCTGTCCCGGACAGGTGGGCAGTCTGTTATGTCAATCCCTGGGGTGGAGGAAGCTTTGACCCCCAGGGGGGAGTGAGTAGGTTCAATGAATGGGGGATATCATCAGCTACCTAAATATAAGAAGGTGCGGGAATGGGCGAAGCTCAGTTTCGGTTGGGGGGGGGGATTGACCCCCCAAGGGGAAATGAGTAGCCCCAATGAATGGAGGATATCATCAGCTACCTAAATGAGGGTGTAGGCACGGGCGAAGCTTAGTTTTGGAGTTAGAGGGTGGGGAAAAATGCCTGGGGAAGGGGGTTTGACCCCCAGCGGGAAGTGAGTAGGTTCAGTGAATGAAGGATATCATCAGCTATCTAAATATATGAGGGTGTTTGGACGGGCAAAGCTTAGTTCTGATGTTAGAGGAGGGGCTCGGCCCCAGAGGGGTGGGGACTGGCTCCAAGGAGAAGTGTGTAGGTTCAATGAATGGAGGATATCGTAAGCTATCTAATAAATATATTGATCAGGGTACATGTATGGGGACGGACGAAGCTTAGTTTTCGAGTTAGGGGGAGGTTCAGGCCCTGGGGGATTGACCCCGGGGGTGAGTCAGTTCAGTAAATGGAGGATACACTACGGTAAGATATGAGAGTGTGGGGACGGGCGAGCTTCATTTTGGAGTTAGATGGAGGGGCTCAGTCCTTGGGGGGTAGGGGCATACTCCCTGGGGTAGTGGGTGAATGAAGTAAATGGAGAATGGTACATGCATCCTGAATACAGAAGGACCCAGGGCCAAGGTCAGGGCCAAGCTGTGGTTTGGTCCTCCAACCAGGTGGACAGACCACAGAAAATATTCTGGAATTGGTAAACAGTTAGCCAGCAAAATACCTACATGTACTGTTGATGTAAATCCTTTGACATATGTTCGGAAATTCTTACCAAGGGATGTTCCGTATTTTCATTTCAAACCTATATCTGAATGTGTAGTATTAGATCACCTTTCAAGTTTACCTGTTGGCAAAGCTACTGGCTTAGATAATTACCAGTCTCGTTTACTCAAAACCGCAGCTAGCGGGATATCCAGCAGCATTACTTATCTGATTAACATGTCACTGAAAACTGGTAACATACCTAATGAGTGGAAGACTGCTCGATTGACAGCAGTGCACAAAAGTGAGTCAAAGCTTGATCCTGGTAATTATCGGCCAATTTCGGTTTTGGCTATCATTTCAAAGATCCTTGAGAGGATTGTACATGAGCAAGTATATGATCATTTGATTGATAATAATATTCTTAGTGATACGCAGTCTGGATTCAAAAAAGGCAACTCCACGGAAACTTGTCTTCACAGACTAACCGAATATTGTTATGATAAAATTAATAATGGCAACATTGTTGGACTTGCAGCACTTGACTTGAGGAAAGCTTTCGACACAGTTGACCATGACGTGCTGTTAGCTAAACTGGATATCTATGGGTTGGGCGGCACAACATGGTTTCGAAATTATCTCAGATCAAGAACACAAGTTTTGGTCATAAACAGTTGTGCATCAAAACCTTTGGATATCGCTACTGGAGTTCCGCAAGGATCCATTTTGGGTCCGTTGCTTTTTATTGTATTTATCAATGATATAAATGTTTGTTTCGAACACTGTGAGGTGAATTTGTACGCCGACGATACGGCCTTCTATGTAGCTGGATAAAATGCGTCCACTGTTCAACCTTTACTTCAGAAAGACCTTGAAAATGTATACACATGGTTATGTGCAAATAAATTGAGCCTCCATATTGGAAAAACAAATGTAATGCTAATTGGAACACCCCAAAAACAAAAGAATGTGGACGAAAACTGGCAAATTATTTTAAATGGAGAAAGCATTATTAGAAAAAATAGCATAAAATATCTAGGTGTAAATATAGACCAGAATTTAACTTTCAAGGAGCATGTGGACTACACTGTTAAAAAGCTAAACAGAAGCACTGGTTTATTAAAAAGGTTATCTCCCCTTGTTCCTCAGAGCACTGCATTTGTTTTGTATAATACTTTGATTTTACCCCGCATTGATTACTGCTCCACTATCTATGACGTGGTTTCGTCCGGCGACATTGCAAAAATTCAAAGAATACAAAATCGTGCAATGCGCATTATTCTCAAATGTGACTATAGAACACATCGCATTGAAATGTTGAGAAACTGTAAGTGGTTGAGCATTAAGCAGCGATTCTTCTTAAACAAATGTGTTCTAATGTGGAAAACTGTAAACGATAAATGCCCTAGTCACTTAAAATGTCTTTTTAATTTTTCTACAACGATTCATAATTATAGTAGGTTCTCAGTAGTATACAAAGCGTATTTGGGACCCCATTGACCTCAGAAATTTGCATATGACCTCTGTGACGTCACGCGCCAGCCAATCAGAAGCGAGTATTGTGTCACATGGGGTCATGTGTGGTGGTGGTGGGTGGGTGGTGGGTTTAAGATGGCGGCTGTGGTGGTGGTGGGTGGGTGGTGGGTTTAAGATGGCGGCTGTGGTGGTGGTGGGTGGGTGGTGGGTTTAAGATGGCGGCTGTGGTGGTGGTGGGTGGGTGGTGGGTTTAAGATGGCGGCACAGAGGTCAAGTGCAGTAGTTCCGGCAAGAAAGACCAGCCTCCAATCCAGAGTTCAATTGCAGGGTGCACTCCGGAGATTCTTTTATTCGGCATGGAACAGACTATGGGTCCGTTTTTCGGCCACCAGTTGTCGCAAAACCTTCAACCCAAATCACTTATATGTATATATTTTCTGAAAGAGCATGATGAAACTATTATTTTAAGATATAACACTGCTATGTTATAAAAAAATTTAACTCGAACATTCTCCTCCATGCTTGCTTCATTTTTCCTAGAAAACCCCTTAAAAATGTCGAAAAATGGTCAAATTCGGCTCAATTTGCAGAAAAATCTGTA